>JASANB010007768.1:0-20846 GCA_030248155.1 Sabatieria punctata | reverse complement strand
TAGAGCTGCGTTTGCGAACCGCCAAACTAACTATTAATAAAAGCAAAAACTTGCATAGAGCATAACTAAAACGAAGGGTCAGAATCACTAAAGTAAACGTTTATTCCATACATGTACTGGGGGTTTGGGGGGGTTACCCCCCCTGGAAAGGCCAAACCCCCCTCACCCCCACCCCCCCCCCCCCCCCCGAGACCGGCGAAGCGACCCCCCCCCCGACCAAAAAATACAAGAGTTGGTACTGGCTCCAGTCTAAACAAACCGCGTCACAAATCACTAATATTTAGCCTAAAATTCACTTTAAAAGCCTTTGGAAACGGAATTTGGCGTTTCCACTGTTAACTGATATTTAAGAAAAATCGGTGTTTTTGGAAGCTCTTTTTGTCATTTTTTGCTTGTTTTTAAGCTTCAAAACGCTATTTGGCAGCTTAAAATAACGATTTTTAGCGTCCTTACTGAAAAAAAACGTGCTAAAAACGCATTTCTAGGCGTTTTGGAGCTTTTTTGAAATTTGGGACCCACCACCTGGGCGAAACCCCCCTCGACCCCCTACCTGAGGAAACCCCCCCCCTACCCCCCTCCCCCCAGGTCGGCCCGGAGCTGTTACATGTATGGTTTATTCGACGACCAACTCTTTGCAGCAAGAAACTTGCCACGCCGAGAGGATGAACCACTACAACCACTAGGGATGCAGCGGCCGCCGTGACTCAGAGGCAGCGAGCTACCCACTGAGCCACCAACGCGGCCTTTCTTACATTCACAACAGGAACTAATTGAAAATATAATTGAAATTCCAGGCTAATTTCAATTAAATTACAATTAAATTATGGCACAACTATTGAATTTCAATTAAATTAAATTAATTGAATTGAGATTAAAAACGGGCCAATTATGCGAATTTCAATTACAATTAAATTAATTTTTTACATCACTATTAGCAGCGTTGTAATAGTGTATTTCCCACAACTGAACCGAAAATATACATTGTTCCGTACTTTGGAAACCCGCAACCGCCGAGTTTCCAAAAGTTTCGATTTTAGCAATACAGGGGACCTTGCCCCAAAAAACACGTTGGCAATGCCATCACCAAACCGGCGCTATTTCTCTAGCGATGTCTGATCGAGCACAAGTTTATGGATGAACTGATTGCACTTTGTTTGTTTGCTCTCCCACTTACCGGAGAGTTCACTAACCCGAACAACTGCAGACAATAAAATCAGGGCTAAAATGATGTCCGCGAGAAATGGACCCATTCCGCGATAAACGAAAGGACGTGGGGTGGCGGCAGATCCTGCCTCTGCTTCGCTACATCTACTACTGGCTTGTGCGCGCCTCTTACAAGTGGCTCTTGCACGTCTACACCAACTCCTGCGAGTTGGAACGAATTCTGGAGAAAAGTTGCGCCGGTGCCCCGAGAATTTTGGCGCTCGAATTCTCCTTGACTCACTCGAAACGAGCCGACCTGAGACAGCTGCCGCTCTGTCCGTTAGAGACGGTGAAGGACGCGGTGGAACTGGTTATAAAGGTGAAAGCGATTCCTAAGATCCGTCTGCCGAGAGTTCAGCCTCTCTTGGTCAACTCTTTCGCTCAGTTGCTGGGATATAACCAGCTGGTTAGAGAGGTGGAGTGGATGCGAGCGGAGAAATTCGATTCGGCCAATCAAGAGCACGAAATTAAATTGATGGAGGTTGGCTGATTTGGAGTGTCATTCAGCCGTTGGAAATACAGCTCCGTTATACATGTAACAGGTCAGGGGGGGTCGAAAATTTCAAAAAGCTGCCCAAAACGCCTGGAAATGCGTTTTTAGCATGTTTGTTCAGTAAGGAGGCCAATAATCGCTATTTTAAGCTGCCAAATAGCGTTTTAGAGCTAAATACAAGCAAAAAGCGATAAAAAGGGCTTCCAAAAACACCGATTTCTCTTAAATATCAGCAGTTGAAACGCCAAATTCGGTTTGCAAGGGCTTTTCAAGCGAATTTTAAGCTAAAAATTAGTTATTTCTGACTGAGTCAGTTTGTTAGTACTGCAGCCGCTACTAATACTTGCATTTTTGGGTCGGGAGTTGTCCCAAAACTGTCTCTGGGGGGTGGGGGTTGGCATTTCTAGAGGTAACCCCAAAGCCCCTAGTACATGTATGGGTGGGTCAAAAATGAAACAACCCCGCAGATTTTCTACTGCAGAAACCGCAAATCTCAACTGATTTGAATGAATCTTTTTTCAAATGAAAGGTAAATAAATTCTCGAAAGATTGGTGTTAAGATACTCTGCTTATTATTTGCTGAGATATTTGCACTCAAAATCAAAACAGTGATTTTTGGCAATGAACAAAAGGGATTTTTATTATTCGGTTGCGCTTCATTATAAAATAGATTGCGACAATGAACAAAAGGGATTTTTATTATTCGGTTGCGCTGCATTATAAAATAGATTGCGACAATGAACAAAAGGGATATTTATTATTCGGTTGCGCTTCATTATAAAATAGATTGCGACAATGAACAAAAGGGATTTTTATTATTCGGTTGCGCTGCATTATAAAATAGATTGCGACAATGAACAAAAGGGATTTTTATTATTCGGTTGCGCTTCATTATAAAATAGATTGCGACAATGAACAAAAGGGATTTTTATTATTCGGTTGCGCTGCATTATAAAATAGATTGCGACAATGAACAAAAGGGATATTTATTATTCGGTTGCGCTTCATTATAAAATAGATTGCGACAATGAACAAAAAGGATATATATTATTCGGTTGCGCTTCATTATAAAATAGATTGCGACAATGAACAAAAGGGATTTTTATTATTCGGTTGCGCTTCATTATAAAATAGATTGCGACAATGAACAAAAGGGATTTTTATTATTCGGTTGCGCTTCAGTATAAAATAGATTGCGACAATGAACAAAAGGGATTTTTGTTGTTCGGTTGCGCTTCATTATAAAATAGATTGCGACAATGAACAAAAAGGATATATATTATTCGGTTGCGCTTCATTATAAAATAGATTGCGACAATGAACAAAAGTGATTTTTATTATTTCGTTGCGCTTCATTATAAAATAGATTGCGACAATGAACAAAAGGGATTTTTATTGTTCGGCTGCGCTTCATTATAAAATAGATTGCGACAATGAACAAAAAGGATATTTATTATTCGGTTGCGCTTCATTATAAAATAGATTGCGACAATGAACAAAAGGGATTTTTATTATTCGGTTGCGCTTCAGTATAAAATAGATTGCGACAATGAACAAAAGGGATTTTTATTATTCGGTTGCGCTTCATTATAAAATAGATTGCGACAATGAACAAAATGGATTTTTATTGTTCGGTTGCGCTTCATTATAAAATAGATTGCGACAATGAACAAAAAGGATATTTATTATTCGGTTGCGCTTCATTATAAAATAGATTGCGACAATGAACAAAAAGGATATTTATTATTCGGTTGCGCTTCATTATAAAATAGATTGCGACAATGAACAAAAAGGATATTTATTATTCGGTTGCGCTTCATTATAAAATAGATTGCGACAATGAACAAAAGGGATTTTTATTATTCGGTTGCGCTTCATTATAAAATAGATTGCGACAATGAACAAAAGGGATTTTTATTATTCGGTTGCGCTTCAGTATAAAATAGATTGCGACTGTAGTGTTGAGGGCTAAGGAGGCTTTGCTGGTGATTTACACACTCGGTTATTTACCAGTTGTCTCATTAGCCTTCAGCCGTAGGAATCTGTTTTATTGTGAAGTGCAACGGAATCGTTCTTTTTTATTACCAAAATCTGTTTTTGACTTTCAGGACAATTATCTCAGCAACTAAACAGAGTATCTTAAAAATTGCACCATTCTTTGAACAAATTATTTGTCTTTCAATTAAAAAAGGACTCATTCAAATCGGTTGCGATTTACGGTGCTACAGTAGAAAATCTGCTGGGTTGTCTTTTGACACACCCCCTGTATTTGAGCCGGAGAAGGGGTTGGTTAGTAGAAACCAGTCGAAAATCGCAATTTTCTGCTACAAATCGTTAAAAATTGCTACGTTCGGCTCACATACAGCTAAAGAGTGCTGTTTTACAGGCGATTTTAGCAATTTTGGTGTCTGAAATTCTAAATAAAAATGTAAAAATTTGCTACAACATCCTTTCCTTCCAGAGAAATCGATGGGGGTTTGAAAAAATCGACTCAGGCGTAGGGTTGCATGTACATGTGTCATTCTAGCCTTCTCAGATTATTGTTAGGCCTTGTGGGTGGCTTACTATGTTTCTTACTAAAAAAACCATAACTGACAAAGAACGGCAGACCGGATCAATTTTCTCATCAATCTTGTGTGGTCTGCGCTATTCCCATACGTTTTGTTATCAGGCTGTGTGAAAATTTGCGCCCAATCGATTTGGCACTGCTTAAAAGGGAGTATACATGGGCCGGAAAAATGGCTTGGGTTGCGGTAGACAAAATCTGAAAATTTTGGGGGTGGGCAAACCGCCCGGGCCAATGTTGTATGAGAGGAACCCGTCTGAATATTATCATATCATAACCGCCTTTACACTCCATTTTTAGCTATGGTCCCTCCTGCGGCCGCACAGTCAATTAGAAGCGCGCTTCAGCAAACAGTGGCAGGAAATCGGCTTTCAGGGAGACAACCCGGCCACCGATTTTCGCGGCATGGGAATTTTAGGCCTCAATCAGCTGGTTTTTCTGTGCAGTTCCCAGCCTGACAAGGCTAAACACATCTTCGCTCTCTCCCACCATCCCACTATTGGGTAATTGTTGTTGCTATACATAGCTCGGACTAGGAATAGCCAACTGCTATAGAGACAGAAGGTGCGGCAGCCTCAACAACAACCCTCCCCTTTGCTCTCAGTGTGTGCAAGACAGCTAAGGTTTGGTTGACATTAGTGATGTAAAAAATTAATTTAATTGTGATTGAAATTCGCATAATTGGCCTGTTTTTAATCTCAATTCAATTAATTCAAAAATTGGGTCATAATTTAATTGAAATTCGTCCGGAATTTCAATGACTTCCTGTGGTGAGTGTAAGGAAATGCGTAAGTATTAGAGACGCAAATGACTTCAAACAAAAACTTATTTAGGCGTTGTCACCTATTTTATGCTGACCTAATTATATTTTGTAGTATTTTACTCTCAGTTTTTTATTTTTGTATGTGTGTGAGTTTACACTCCTCATTTCGACGAAGATAGCAAGAGATGTTGGTCAAATGATGAAAACCTTTGATTGTATGTAATGATTCTAAAGTGAGCTAATACAGTCACGCACTTAACGCCGTTTATGGTACCGGTACCTAGGGTAGTGGTACCATATATTGTACCCCCCACGTTCGGGGCCTGTGGTGGCACCATATATGGCACCGGTACCATAAACGGCTTTTAGTGCCTGACTGTAATATCTGAAAATTTTCCCCAGAATGCCATTTCAATAAGTTTTAAAGGTTTAACTTTTTCAATTTTCTCGCTCGTATTCCGGTTTTCGGGTGTCTCAGATTTGGAGGCAGTTTCAGGTTTCCGTTCGCAGTGGCAGGAATAAGCATAACTGCGCTTGCTAGAGAGTTGTTGAGGGAGGGCCATCTAAAAACTCACATGTTCAACGTCACTCGCCAACCTCCTACCATGCAGGACTTTCATCAGGCTTACTGTAAGTCCTGCTACAATGCGTTTGCGATTTTTCAAGAGTGCAGCGAATGCTTAGTTTTCTTTTGCGCGTACTATCTACCGTTGTAGTGGGTGTGTCAAAGAGAAAGCAAGCCAGTCAGCAGATTCTTTGCTGTAGGTAGCCTTTTTGAATGAAAGATAATCATTTTTTGAAAGATTGGTCAATTTTTTATCCAAATACTCTGCCTAGTTCCTGAGATATTTGCCCTCAAAGCCATACCGGAGATTTTTGGCAATGAACAAACAACAGCGATTCCGTTAGACTATAAAACGGATTCCTGCTACTGCTGAGGGCTAAGGATAAGCAGGCTTTACTGGTGAAGTAACCGAGCGTCTGTGTCACCAGTAAAGCCTACTTAACCCTCAGCAGTAGTAGGAATCCGTTTTATTAAGGGGCCATAGACGACGTCGTTCCAGAGGGGAGGGGTCGGCTGAAAATGCGACCATAGACGACGCACCAGGAGAGGGGAGGGGGTTAGCTAAAAAAGGACGTCCCTTTTTTCGGAATTTTTGAGAACTTTGATTGTGTTATTTTCAATTTTTGTACATTCTAGCAAAGGTTCTAAATATAGAAACGTTTCGCAGACTGGTTAGTAGGGATTTATTCAATTGATTACGCAGTATGGCAACAAGAAAACATGACAGTACTGTATGTACTGCATTGTATCCGGGGGGGGGGGGTTAAATGTTAACCGACGTCGGTTTAGGGGAGGGGTCCGAAAAATCGGGATTTTGGGACAACGTCATTTATGGACGGCCCCTAGGAAGTGCAACAGAATCGCTCTTTTCTATTGCCAAACTGTCTGTTTTGAACTTGAAGGCAAATATCTCAGGAACTAAGCAGAGTATCTTAACGAAAGTTTCACCAATATTTCAAGAATTTTTTTCAGTTTCATTTAAAACCGATTCATTCAAATCGGTTGAGATTTGCGGTTGCTGCAGTAAAAAAACCGGCGGGGGGTTGTATTTTTTTTATGGAGCCTGTCAGTAGAAAAACACTGCTACCTAGATAAGTTTAGGTTGCATCTTCACTTTGTTCAGCAGTGTGTGGCGGAACAGCAACCCCTCCTCTGTGATGGAGTTCAATGCAGTTAAAGAGAGATTCGCCAGAGACCTCTGCAAGCTACTCAGCGTGCCAACGGCCACGTTGCCTGGAGAAACCATTCTATTTGATCTCTGAACTATTGCCAAATCCAACAACTATGTCATTTTGTGTAGTATCTTTATTTTACAAGGACGCATCGAATCTGTCTTTAGGTTGGTTGTTGTGTAGTTTTACTTGTTTTTTTGGTATTAGCTCCATACATGTAACAGCTCCGGGCCGACCTGGGGGTAGGGGGGGTTTTCCTGAGGTGGGGGGTCGAGGGGGGTTTCGCCCAGGTGGGGGTCCCAAATTTCGAAAAGCTCCAAAACGCCTAGAAATGCGTTTTTAGCACGTTTTTTCCAGTAAGGACGCTAAAAATCGCTATTTTAAGCTGCCAAATAGCGTTTTAAAGCTAAAAACAAGCAAAAAATGACAAAAAGAGCTTCCAAAAACACCGAAATATCAGCAGTGGAAACGCCAAATTCGGTTTCCAAAGGCTTTTCAAGTGAATTTTAGGCTAAAAATTAGTGATTTCTGACCCAGTTTGTTAATACTGGAGCCACTACTAGTACTTGTATTTTTTGGTCGGGGGAGGGGTCCCTTAACCTGTCTCGGGGGGAGGGGTGAGGGGGGTTGGCCTTTCCAGCAGGGGGGTAACGCCCCAACCCCCTAGTACATGTATGATTAGCTCCTTTCTGTTCTGTTTGGAAGATTTATACGCAATGGAAGGTTCGAAATATTCTGACGTGCTATGCGGTGCTTGCGTGCGGTGCAGCAACTCTAATAAAGTCAGCGATAAAGCGTGATTATTAGGCCGGTTTGCACGGTGTTGCAATAAAGTTTGCTCAATATTTCTTCCTATTCTTCGACAGCTTGACAGCCGGTCCTGGAATCAACAATATTGCTAGCAAGTAGGGTTGATGGTACAATGTAGTGTACAGTACAACGTAGTTTTTTGATAACGCACTTGAGATGTTTTATGTAAATTGAGCAGTACTTTTATGCAGGCTAGTGTAGCTGTTGAGCCACTGGCTGGCTACACTGCCATAGGGCGTTGGGCACTAAAAATTGCAATTTTGGGCTAAAAATCGGTAATTTGACCTCAAATACAGAAAGAAGTGCTGTTTTACAGGCGATTTGAGTGTGAAACTCTTAAAATTTGTTGAGAAAATTAGTTGCTGGAAAAATGGGAAGAGGGTCGGAAAAGTCGTCTCGGGTGGGGGTACCGATCGGGGCGTCTGGTGGGTCTAAGGTCGGGTTGGGGAACCATGCATGCGCAAGGGGTTGCACTTAGAGTGCGTGAGCGAACCGGCATTAGGGGTATTAGGGTGTTTTCCAGGAATTCGGTATTGGGGTTTTGTCCCTAAAAATTAGCGTTCAGTTATACTACTATACTAATTTATAACAGGCTCAAGTTACTGTGGGAAACATATATGTTTTATGTATATGTTTTAAAACATGATAAATATGTTTGTTTTTGGGAAAACATATATGTTTATGTTTCTGAATATGTTTGCATGTCAAATATGTTTTATATTTATATGCTTTGAGGCCAATATGTTTCTGGAAACATATACATATTTTTGCTTTAGGAATTCATGATTTCAAGACTTTTGGTTGCTGTTTAACAGCAAACTTTTCCAAAATCTGACTTTTACTTAAACTTATTGAATCTGAGTATGCTATCTAAATTGTTGCAAAACGTTTTAAACAGGAAATTCAGAATCTCAAGTTTGAATTATCGAAAATTAAGACAAAATTTAAGTGAATAAGCGACTTTTACACAAATATGTTTTATGTTTAAAAATATGTGCATATTCAATTTTCAGAAACACACATATGTGTTATTTATATGTTTGATTGCCAAAAAACATATATGTATAGTTATATTAATATGTTTAAAAAATTTCGATATTTTCCCACTGTAGTTCAAGTCCGGCTGAAATAAAATATGTTCAGGTTCAAGTCCACCAATTTCAGGTTAAAAACCTATTAATAGATCCAGATTCAGGTTCAGGCAGACTTGCCAACAGTAGTTCATTTCATGCACGAGGCTAACCTCATTCGGCCCACTTTTCTAATAATGCCGCGATGCTAGCAGATCGAATTTCTAGCCACTTTCGTCACGGACAGAGTAAGGTGGAGATGCCTTCTGCCACGGTTCTGCTAGTGTCCGCTTCAGCCGTTCTAATCACCACTGGCATCCTGTACGCAGGCATGTCTGTAATAAAGTTCGCAAACTCCCAAACTGAGGATGAAAAGGCGAGAGATGTGCAGCAAGAGTCGACCACTTCTCACTCATTTACCACATCCCCTCCAGAAATCCGCAATACGAGTATGTACATATGTATGTTTATTCTTGTAATACAGTTTGCAACTTAACGCTGTTTATGGTACCGACACCATATAATATGGTACCGGTACCTAGGCTAGTGGCACCATATCTGGTACCGACACCATACCCTCACGTTCAGAAACTGTGCCGGTACCATATACTGTACCACTACCATGAATGGTACGAACTCTGAACAGAGTGGTACCATAATACGGTACCACCACAGTGGCCGAATGTCGGGGTACCATATGGTACCGTTACCTTATATGCTACCACCACAGGCCCCGAAATATGGTGCCAGTACCATATATGACGCTGGTGTGCCGGTACTATATATAGTGCGACTAGCCTACCATATATGGTACCGGCACCGCATACGGTGTCGATACCATAAACGGCGTTGTGCCTGACTGTAATAGGTAATAAATAACTAACCAATACCATATAAGGCAAAATACCTATTACAAAGGACCGTATTTACCCCCAACTGTAGGATTTACAATAGGGCCTTTTCAAAAATCGTATATATTTTCATGCTCCAACAGCCTACGAACTGCAGAGAGGAGTCGCATTTTCGTGTTGGGAGGTCGAACGAGACCTGATACCCCCTGCACCATGGAGGTGCTGCACCCCGACGATCCACAGTTGAACTACGCCGTTTCTCCAACGCACAACCGCAGCGACCCGACATCGCTGTCCCGGCATATCTGGTATCGGAGTGTGGTAGGCGTAGTCGGCAACAGGATCATAGCCAGTAGTCCGGTCAGAGGAGCCCGGTACACCTACTACAGAAAGGTGGAGGTGATGCATGGAGGGAACCTGAGCTGGCAGCAAGGCAGCGCTTTGAAACAATCTCCGCACTATGACGCAGTGGGAACCCAGACAGTGGTTGGTGATCGTATGTTCATTTGTGGCGGTCAGTTTCAAACCTGTGCCGTCTACAATCTCACCGCTGACCAATGGCAGATTTTTCTGCCTGCAAATGGCCAGTCCGGTAATGTTTGTACATTGTCTACCAAATACAACCTGTCCAACCAGTGTTTTGCCGAATGAAAGTTTTCTGAATTCAGTCAGTAAGAGTTAGTTAAAACTTTTTAAATTTAAATTTGGTAACTAAAAGTTAGTAACTAAATTCACTCTACTCAGAGTTTAATAAGTTAGTCAAAAACTATCGAGTTTCTTAGTTATGAGTTTAGTAAAAAAACTATTATATAAAATATGTAGAGTGCGAACTGGTATTGGGTACCAATACCCAATACTAATTATTAGACCACTTTAAACTACTAAAACTTGCAATTTCCCCTAATTTTATGCCCGAAATGCCTTTTAAACGCGTTTTTAAAGGATAATTTTGCTGAATTGTCTTACCCTGACCCAACCAGGCACTTTCAATATTTTACACCTTGGTCAACGGCTATTTTCTCAAAATTTTCTCCCCCCTGGCTGGGCAGTGGCCCAATCAGGCCTTTTCAAAATTTTAATCCCAGTGCAAAAGATCCTACCTGCATCATTGGAATGTAGCCCTGTCCACTGAGATACAATTTTTGACCCAGCTGTTCAAGTATTGGGTATTGGGTGTTGGGGTTTTCAGGTATTGTCGCACTCTATATACAGGGTGCGTCAAAAAAAAAACCCAGCAGATTTTTTGCTGTAGCAACCGCAAATCTCAACCGATTTGAATGAATCCTGCATTAAGACGCAATTTCTGAGAGGATTTAACCTTTGATAAGTTAGCCTCCCCAAATTGGGTCAGGGTCACATCACCGATTTGCCTCATTTTTATATATGTGAGAGTATATGACGAAAAAATAAGAACCCCAAAGTATGAGCTCCGGTGGACCCCCGAGAGCGCCAGGACCCCCCTCCAAAGTAGGGGTGGTCGGGCTGAAAAAAAGAAAAAAGTACCCTAACTTCAAAACATGATTTTAAGCTCGTGCTTGCTTGTAGGATGAAAGTTGGCACACAAACAGATGCGGGCAGACTCGGAGATTTCGAAAATGGTATCTAAAGTACGGTTGGATGCTCCGTACCGGAGTTATAGGCTAAAAACGCGGTTTTACACCAATTTTGTGCCACACCGACAAACACGTTTGACCAAATTTTCATACATTAGGATCCTAGGCCAGGTCCAGTTTTTATATATAATATAGCCTAGTAAATTCCCTACATGCATGCAAAATATAGCCGAAATCGACTCATACCGTTAGGTTGAAATTCGCCCTCAAAGTCAAAATCGAATTTTTTTTGTGCTGAATTGGAACAAAAATTGTTGCACAAGGCAAACTTTAGGCGTAGATTACAAATATCGCACTAGTTTTTTCGAAATTTTTCTTTGGAAGCCTAATTTGGCCAATATTATCTGTCCAAATTGCCTGTGAAACACCCAATTAATAATTAATAATAATTAATACTTGTGGACCACCACTACCACCACCTACCACCACCACCATCACCATCATCGTAGTGGTAGTGGTAGTGGTAGTGGTAGTGGTAGTGGTAGTGGTAGTGGTAGTGGTAGTGGTAGTGGTAAATTAGTGGTAAAATTAGTCGAAAAATAGTGGGATAGTGGTAATCGTACGCCTAAAGTTGTGCCTTGTGCAACAATTTTCTACTAATTTTGTTATTTTTATGCATTAGTCAATTTATAAAATTATAGAAAATACAAAACAGCATAGAAAATAAATAAAATAAATCAAAGCGTGTAGAAAATGTGTAAAAATAGCCCGAACCTACTTAGCACCCCCCTCCGCTCACCCAAAACTTCGCAATAAACCATCCAACCTATAGTAGTGGTAGTGGTAGTGGTAGTGGTAGTGGTAGTGGTAGTGGTAGTGGTAGTGGTAGTGGTAGTGGTAGTGGTAGTGGTAGTGGTAGTGGTAGTGGTAGTGGTAGTGGTAGTGGTAGTGGTAGTGGTAGTGGTAGTGGTAGTGGTAGTGGTAGTGGTAGTGGTAGTGGTAGTGGTAGTGGTAGTGGTAGTGGTAGTGGTAGTGGTAGTGGTAGTGGTAGTGGTAGTGGTAGTGGTAGTGGTAGTGGTAGTGGTAGTGGTAGTGGTAGTGGTAGTGGTAGTGGTAGTGGTAGTGGTAGTTCTAGTGGTAGTTCTAGTGGTAGTGGGTGGTAGTGGTGGTGGTCCACAAGCAATCCATTAATTGGGTGTTTCACAGGCAAGTTGGACAGTTAATATTGGCCAAATTAGGCTTCCCAGGGAAAATTTCGAAAAAACTAGTGCGATATTTGTAATCTACGCCTAAAGTTTGCCTTGTGCAACAATTTTTGTTCCAATTCAGCACAAAAAAAATTCGATTTTGAATTTGAGGGCGAATTTCGACCTAACGGTATGAGTCGATTTCGGTTATATTTTGCATGCATGTAGGGAAGCAGCTTTTGCATACGGCCCAGTAGCCAGGCCAGCGAGCGGTCGCTTTTCTGTACGCGCGCTCTGACTAATAGATAACGTTGTCCAGTGGCCGAGTTTATTTTCTTACGAAAATGACCAGAACTAAGAACAAGAAAAGAAAGCCAACTGATTCTCCGGATCAAGAGGGTACTGCTGATATTACCTGTCGACGATGTTCTTCAATTATACACGCCATACCAGCAGCGGTTGCCGATAATGCCCCTGAAGGAATTTTCGACAAATTTGTCTGCGATGCCTGTTTTGACGATCTTGTGACTGAAATTGAGAAGGGTCGAAAACACCGACAAGAATTAGAGCAGCGCATAGACAATTTGGAGAAAGTAGCTGCAGGTCGTCGACCTCCACAGTCCGCTTTGCGCCCAGCCTCTCTGCAAGGACAGAACACAGACAGTAATGCCGAAACCAATGCCCCAACTGCTTTTCCCCCGCCTCACCCATTCGTCCCTCAACCGCCTTATGGAGCTCCAAGACGACCATATGGAGCGCCGCCGGACTTGCGACACATAATTGCGGTCGAGGTCTCACGTCAGCTGAGCGTGCGCTTGGCTGAAGAAAGGGAGAGGAACGATCCCGGTGTGGCCAGAGGAATTGTGTTGTCGGGCGTGGCTGAGGACTCCACCAGAGATGACATGGACGCTGCCACTGAAATTCTTTCAACTGCTGGCATTAGGAATCCAAATGATGACGTGGAGTCCGTTTATCGGATGGGAAAATTGAACCCTCAAAGACGGAATCCTCGGTTATTAAAGGTAATCCTGTCAGACGATTGTGACCATGCGAAAGTCGCAGCTAGAGGAAAATTTTTACGGGACACTAAGTTCCATGGTATTGGTATCCGGGTCTCTCTGTTGCGACGTCAACAGGAAATTCTGCGTTCCATGTTGAAGTGGCGATATGAGTCTCATGACGAGGAAGCACGCAAAAGGATCAAAGTCAATTGCGACTATCACACTGGGGACCCATTTATTACTCCTTCCGCTGCAGCTGAGCACTATGAAGTTTGGGTAGCACAGGCATAGGACAGACGGGAAGGGGATGGCAAGTTAGGTTATGACAGTTTTAGTACTAGGTCTGTACAAGTGAACCAAAACCTTAAATATAATACTTTAAGAGCTAAACTTGTGAACTCTAGGTCTTTGGTAAATAAAATAGCTGAATTTCGTGCTTTGCTTGATAATGATGTGTATGATATTATTTTTGTAACTGAGACTTGGTTACATTCTGGAATACTAGATGCTGAATTGATTAGTGGGACTAAATATGAGGTATTCCGATTAGATCGAACCCAAAATATTGCATTAAGGGGTGGCGGTATTGCAATATTTGTAACAAAAGGATTAAATCCTATTATTGAAAATTTGCACCACCAAATTGAAAACTTAGAAGTAATGATGCTTAAATTGAATAAGAAATCGATTCGCTTTGTTTTAATTTACCGTAGAAACGCAGAAAATGATGAAGAATTACTAAGTTTATTATGGCAAAAATGTAGTGAGTATACAGGTTCACAAATTATTCTCGGTGATTTTAATTTGCCAAATATTGATTGGGGTATTCCCAGTACTATGGGAGTAGATCATCAAGTAAACCAAGAATGGATTGATCTTGCCCAAGATTTAGGTTTGACACAATTAGTTAATAGCCCAACTCGTTTTGCTAATATCAATAATAATGTACAACAAAAGCATGGCACGATTTTGGACTTAATTTTCGCAAATGACGATCGAATTCACGATGTTGAAGTTACTGCTCCTTTTTCGAATAGCGATCATTGTGCAGTTGATTTTAAAATTTTTGATGAAATATTTACTGAAAATGATAATTTTATGAAAAACACACCATTACATTACAATTTTGTAAATAGAACGCCTGAAATTTATAATTTGTTAAATGGTTACTTTGCAGCAGTGGATTGGGAAGCTAGAATGAGGCTCTGTTTTACAGTACAAGAAAAATGGAATTGTTTTGCCGAAATTGTCCACGATGCGTTGCGCAATATTGTTGGTTTAGTACCAGACAAAAAAGCTAAGAAGATCTACCCTATTTCAATTAAACGTAAAATACGCAAAAAAGCTTATTTATGGAAAAGGCGTAATACATTAGAGGGACAACAAAGATATCATCAGTTTGCCACTGACTTACGAAATGAAATTCGACTGTTTGACCAACAGTCAGAAAGGAAAATTTTGGAAAGTGGATCAACTATGATGTTTTATAAGTATATGGCTAAAACACTTAAATATAGGCATGATGTAGCCCCATTACATGCTGAAAATGGCACAATAGCATCTTTAAATACTGAAAAAGTTGAAATACTGAATAAATTTTTTGGTTCTGTTTTTACAATAGACAATGGAGTTTTACCCCCTTTCCCAGTAAGAGTTGCGGAAGATATTTCTCTTGACTCTGTTAATTTTTCACCTGATATAGTTTATAAATACTGTCGAAAACTGAAACCTAAATTGTCACGATCGTCTGATGGAATTCCTGCCCTAGTCTTAAAAAAATGTGCATTAACCTTATCCATTCCTCTCAGTAATATTTTTGAAACTTCTTTTAGGACTGGCAGTATTCCTTTTATTTGGCGTACTGCTAATATATGTCCTATATATAAAAAAGGCGATAGATCTGATCCTTCTAATTATAGACCTGTATCGTTAACGTCCCCTAGTTGTAAATTAATGGAAACAATTATTAGGGATAGAATAACACGATATTTAGATTTAAATCAACTAATATCGAAAGATCAACATGGTTTCAGAGCCGGAAAATCTACAACTACACAACTTTTAGAATGTTTTGAAGACTGGACTAGGGCAAATAGAGATAAACTGATAACGGATGTAATTTATCTTGATTTTGCTAAATGCTTTGACTCCGTTTCCCACCAAAAATTAATATATAAGTTAGAATGTTATGGCATAAAGAGAAATCTTTTAAATTGGATTGAAGCATTTTTGACAAAAAGAAATCAGTCTGTAATTATTGGAGATTTTAAATCAAAACCTATAAATGTTATTTCTGGGTGTCCACAGGGGACTGTACTAGGTCCTCTGTTGTTTTTAATATATTCGAATGAGGTTTTTGATTTAATGCAGTCTGCTGTTGTAAAATTATATGCAGATGATGCCAAGCTTTATCTCAGTTTTTCTAAAAATTCTCAAGAGCAAAATTTATTACAAAGAGACTTGAATAAGATTTATGAATGGTCACAGTTATGGCAATTGAGACTGTCCCTACCAAAATGTGAGGTGGTACATTTTGGTCATGGTAACCCTAATTGGACATATAGTATAGGAAATATTGAATTAGAAAATAAAAATGATATCAGAGACTTAGGGGTTCAGGTGTCAAATGACTATAAATTTCATAAACATATAGATCAAATTTGCGCTAAAGCAAGACAGCGAATTTATTTGTTATTTAGAGTTTTTAAGACTAAAAATGAGCAAGCTCTAATCAAAGCATATAAAACTTACGTGAGACCAATACTTATGTACTGTTCTCAGGTTTGGAACCCATCTTACTTAACAGATATTGATAAATTAGAAAAAGTTCAAAAATTATTTACTAGAAGACTATATTATAGACTAAATCCAAATAGAGTTAACAGACCTTCTTACTTAGAAAGACTTGCACTTTATAAATTGGATACATTAGAAAAGATAAGACTTATTGGTGATTTAAAGTTATGCTATAGTATAGTTCACAATCAATCATCCTTAAGATTTGACGAATTTTTTCAACGCAATTTCAGGCCACCAAGGCAACCACTTAATGTGCTAGCTCTAAACATCCCCAAAATTCGTACTAATATACGTAGGCATTGGTTTGGGGTTAGAATTATAAATTCTTGGAATAGACTACCTAACCAAATTGTTCAAGCTAGAAACATAACGTCTTTCTCACAGTTAATCCAGTCTACTGACCTGGCTCAATTCTTGCACAATGAAAGGTGGGAATAAGTGGCCAATGGGTCCTCCCCTTCCTTTTTCCTCAAGTATTTCCATTAATATTTTTGTGTCATTTCGAAGTGAAGCAACTCAGTCTCAGTTACTAAGTTTGTATGTATTACTACTTGTGAATTACTACTGTACTTGTGGAATAAATGTTTCTTCTGTTAGGAAGTTCTGGAATTTACTAGGCTATATTATATATAAAAACTGGACCTGGCCTAGGATCCTAATGTATGAAAATTTGGTCAAACGTGTTTGTCGGTGTGGCACAAAATTGGTGTAAAACCGCGTTTTTAGCCTATAACTCCGGTACGGAGCATCCAACCGCACTTTAGATACCATTTTCGAAATCTCCGAGTCTGCCCGCATCTGTTTGTGTGCCAACTTTCATCCTACGAGCAAGCACGAGCTTAAAATCATGTTTTGAAGTTAGGGTACTTTTTTCTTTTTTTCAGCCCGACCACCCCTACTTTGGAGGGGGGTCCTGGCGCTCTGGGGGGTCCACCGGAGCTCATACTTTGGGGTTCTTATTTTTTCGTCATATACTCTCACATATATAAAAATGACGCAAATCGGTGATGTGACCCTGACCCGATTTGGGGAGGCACTTCCAATTCTCTCAGAAATTGCGTCTTAAATGAAAGATAAATAAATTCTTGAACGATTGGTGTAGCTGTTATTAAGATGCGTCGCTTAGTTCCTGAGATAATTGCTTTCAAATTCAAAACAGAGATTTTGGCAGTGAACAACAGAGATTAAAACAACCCAGCAGATTTTTTACTGTAGCAACCGCAAATCTCAACCGATTTCAGTGAGTCCTATTTTATATGAAAGATAAATTAATTCTTGAAAGACGGGTGAGGCTTTTATTAAGTTACGATGCTCAGTTCCTGAGATATTTGCACTCAAAGTCAAAACAGATTTTGGCAATGAACAAGAGCGATTTTTATTATTCTGTTGCACTTCATAATAAAACCGATTCCTACTGCTCAGGGCTAACGTAACGAGGTTTTTCTGGTGCCACACATGCTTGGTTACTTCATTTGTAAAAGTTTTGTTGCCCCTCAGCAGTAGGAATCTGTTTTGTTGTGAAGTGCAACGGAATCGCTCTTGTTCACTGCCAATATCTCTGTTTTGAGTTTGAAGGAAAATATCTCAGGAACTAAGCATCGTATCTTAATAGGGCCTTCACCAGTCTTTCAAGAATTTATTCATCTTTCATTTAGAGCAGAATTCATTCAAATCGGTTGAGATTTGCGGTTGCTACAGCAAAAACTCTGCTGGGTTGTTTTTTTTGACACACCCTGTTTATGGTCATTAATGCATTTAACCGATTTGTTTTGTTTCTTTAAACTTCATTAGGTTCAAAATTTGAAGCTAATAAATTTGACAAACTTTTGAATTTCTCAGGGTTCGGTCGAGTCTGATACACCAAAACTTTAGCCCATAAAATTCCAAGGAGTTTTGCACCTGCGGTCCAAAGTTCAGCATATTTGGTCGAAATTTGCGTGAAAACCCAGCTAAAACAAAAGTAATCGTATTTTTTGGGACATCCTGTTGTATTTCAACGTTGCCGAAAACGCTTTCTTGCTCAACAACACTAAGTATTGAATATGCAGGAACGGATTTCAGACGCAGTTGATCTAAATAGCGTAGCGGTCAACGGCACCATCTGCAAAGTGAGCACTAACAAGCGCAACAAAGGACAGAAGCTTCATTTTCACTGTCTAAACGCCGACTACAGCCAGTGGCTTAAGCTGGCATCTCCTCCTCATGGTCGTATAGCATTCGCGCTGGCCGAGTTTCAAGGCAGTCCGGTGATTTGTGGAGGCTATGCCATCGTTAGAAGGTCACGCCAACAGAGTAACCACTGCGCGAGGTACAATATGGAAATGGACGAATGGCAAGAAATGCCGCCTATGATAGAAGCCCGTTGTCACTTTCAAATGGTCTCACTGCAGAAGAAGCTTTATGCCCTGGGCGGTAACCATATACCCTTCTACAACGGCAGCATCGATGCTACGACGTCAGCCAACAGGCACGTTCAGCCGTTCAGCAGCAGCATAGAAGAGTTTGATGAAAGTCTGGGCCACTGGAAGTACTCAAACATGTCACTTCAGTGGCCGAGATGGAGTTTCAAAGCAGTGGCTATGAGCTAATTAAACGTTTATTGCAGTCTTGTCATCAACTAAAAGGATTTAGTGCATGGATGTGACTGGTTTGAACTAAATTGAAAACTAAATTTCAGCAGGTCGTCTGTTCGCGCCCAATTTTGTATTCTGTTCACGTTGGGCGATATAAACTCAAAAGGTCATCGCCGATGGGCGCAGGGGGGTTTAGTGGGGGTCTGAGCCAAAATTCTACGATAGGGGGTTGGGTACTAAAATGCAATATTTTGGGTTAAAAATCGTCAAATTTGGGCTCAAATACATATTTCTCAAAATAAACAGGATTTACTTGTAGCTTTAGTTTGCGTTAACGGATCTTTTAGCTTTCGATCTCACCTGAAAGAGCGCGTCAAAAATAAACCACCAAGTCAGGGGTGGTACTGCAACCGTCTAAAGTATGCAAGTTCAGTAGACTGTAATTTACTTCTTTGGCGTTTGCCTCAAGTGAGAGTGAATGCTAAAGTTTCGCTTGTTTGCGGGTGATTCTAGCCATTCTAGTGTCTGAAGTGGAAAAAAAATTTGCCGAAAAGATTACTTGCCAGAAAAATCAGGAGGCAGGAGGTGCAATTTCTTTCTAGACAGGAAAAACCTAAATCTGCGTAGTTTGAACTCTCCGCAGTCGCTGGTGCGTCGCCGCCACTCTTCCCATGGTTTCCAGTCTGCGCGAGCCTTGCGTCACCGAGACCACATTAGTGAGGACGGGCTGTGCTTTCATAGATTTGCAGGCCAGTAGCAGCTTGATTCCGTTTCTAACGTCCGACAACTTGGCCAAGTAGAGAAAGAGATTCATCAAAGAGTTCAGGTTCTGTACGCAGGAGCCCCAGGGAAGCAGGATCTGCCGCAATTCAGGGGAGAAGGACTTTGCAAGCAACAGTCGGACCAAGTTAGGAATGACAAAGAGAAAAAAGGTGAAAGCATTCGAAATGCCCATCGTTTTCATGATTTTCCGCTGTCGATGGGCTTTCTCCCGTCTCTGTTGGTCAGTGACTTGTTCCTTCTGCTTTTTCTGGTTTCGGGCGTAGAAAACCGGGACGAAACAGTAAATCAGCACGCTCAAACCGCTCGCTGCCACTTTTAAAATGAAATGGTAGTCCCCGATGGCTGGATTGCCGATAGAACTGTAGGCTAGACAAAGGATAGAGAATTCTGGTTGGCCTTGAGTCACTACAGTGTGCCAGTAGGTGGTGGTGGGTCGTCTAGGAAGAAAGATCGGCTTCAGGTGGATGGGCAAACCACCCGGGCCAATGTTGTATGACAGGAACCCGTCTGAATATTATCATATCATAATCGCCTTTACACTCGTGTTTTAGCTATGGTCCCTCCTGCGTCCGCACAGTCCATTAGAAGCGCGCTTCAGCAAACAGTGGCAGGAAGTCGGCTTTCAGGGAGACAACCCGGCCACCGATTTTCGCGGCATGGGAATTTTAGGCCTCAATCAGCTGGTTTTTCTGTGCAGTTCCCAGCCTGACAAGGCTAAACACATCTTCGCTCTCTCCCACCATCCCACTATTGGGTAATTCTTGTTGCTATACATAGCTCGGACTAGGAATAGCCAACTGCTATAGAGACAGAAGGTGCGGCAGCCTCAACAACAACCCTCCCCTTTGCTGTCAGTGTGTGCAAGACAGCTAAGGTTTGGTTGACATTAGTGATGTAAAAAATTAATTTAATTGTGATTGAAATTCGCATAATTGGCCCGTTTTTAATCTCAATTCAATTAATTCAAAAATTGGGTCATAATTTAATTGAAATTCGTCCGGAATTTCAATGACTTCCTGTGGTGAGTGTAAGGAAATGCGTAAGTATTAGAGACGCAAATGACTTCAAACAAAAACTTATTTAGGCGTTGTCACCTATTTTATGCTGACCTAATTATATTTTGTAGTATTTTACTCTCAGTTTTTTATTTTTGTATGTGTGTGAGTTTACACTCCTCATTTCGACGAAGATAGCTCGAGATGTTGGTCAAATGATGAAAACCTTTGATTGTATGTAATGATTCTAAAGTGAGCTAATACAGTCACGCACTTAACGCCGTTTATGGTACCGGTACCTAGGGTAGTGGTACCATATATTGTACCCCCCACGTTCGGGGCCTGTGGTGGTACCGTATATGGCACCGGTACCATAAACGGCTTTTAGTGCCTGACTGTAATATCTGAAAATTTTCCCCAGAATGCCATTTCAATAAGTTTTAAAGGTTTAAGAGCCATTTT
>JASANB010007767.1:0-12473 GCA_030248155.1 Sabatieria punctata | reverse complement strand
AGTACGGTAGCTAGAATCAAACGGATCTAAGAAAATCGACAAATTTTGCACAGAACACAACCCGAGTGGAAACTGACAGAATAGTATTCAATCGATATTTCACGATAGATTATTTTTGATACACAAATCACCATAATTTTATTGAAGTTTCAGAAAGCCCATGATGTGAACTTTCGAACGCTGCATAGCATGTGTTTCAGCTAACTCGACCCCGTGATAAACGCTCATTTCAGTCATTTTCAAATTTGGCCCAGAAGGGGTTCGAAAAAAAATTTTTGTCTCGAATTTTGTCAT
This sequence comes from Sabatieria punctata, assembly GCA_030248155.1. Lineage (NCBI taxonomy): Eukaryota > Metazoa > Nematoda > Chromadorea > Araeolaimida > Comesomatidae > Sabatieria > Sabatieria punctata. The sequence continues at coordinate 12,179 of JASANB010007767.1, read as the reverse complement.
GTAGGCTATCGTTTGAAAGAGAACGCTCATGTGATTATAAATATGCAATCCGCAAGTTTATACCTTCACTGGATCCAGAGTTATAAGCCGAGGTTTGGTCGAAAAATTGAGTCTCAAAAACGACCGGAAAAATCATAAAACGTCTTATTAGGTTGAATTATACCAAAATACAAAATTTTACCCAAATCGGAGACATAAAGTTGAGATTTGTCCGGAGGTTAAGGAGCAAAAGTCGATTCCTAGAAAAACCATTCAGTATCTGTACATACGCAATCTAAAGTTTTTATCATTTTGGACCGAAACTTTTGTTACCACCGACCGACCGACCGACCGACCGACCGACCGACCGACCGACCGACCGACCGACCGACCGACCGACCGACCGACCGACCGACCATCTGTGTTTTCAAGTTAATGAATGAAACAGAGAGACAGATAGATTTATAAAGTATTGCAAATCACCTTTCACAAGTGGACAGCGTTAGTGTTTATTGTTGCTTTGTATGTCTTCTTACGCAAACTGGTTATGCAGGTGCAGAACTCATGAGGATGCGTGATGACGCGATGACATTCACACTCACACTCTGCTGAACAAGCCGCATTCCCTTTGCCTTTGCAGTAACCAACACACTTTGCTGTCACCTCTGCATAACAATCATGAAATGGGGCTCTGAGGGGTTCCCGTCATCCGGCGTAGTCTACACAATTCGATCACAGTCAGTCAGTCAGTCAGTCAGTCAGTCAGTCAGTCAGTCAGTCAGTCAGTCAGTCAGTCAGTCAGTCAGTCAGTCAGTCAGTCAGTCAGTCAGTCAGTCAGTCAGTCAGTCAGTCAGTCAGTCAGTCAGTCAGTCAGTCAGTCAGTCAGTCAGTCAGTCAGTCAGTCAGTCAGTCAGTCAGTCAGTCAGTCAGTCAGTCAGTCAGTCAGTCCAATGCAACGCATCAAAATGGTACACTGCAACAGTCCAAACTCCATAACCCTCCTCCCCACTGCAGTTTTGTAAAAACTTATCCCGGGCCCTGGCCGGCGCAGACCTGTTCATGTATGTATAGGCAGAAGTGTTTACCCGTAAACAGGAGAAGAAGCAGAAATGAGCAGATGGCAGTGCGCTGCATGGTTTTGAATTAACAGGTGGCTTTGCTGCAAACACTTACACTGTAAATACAAAACGTTGGCAAATTATTAAGCAAATGAGCATTCATGAAATCAGCATGCAACGTTAACCGGCACGCTTTTGGTGAATTTGGGCGGTTCTGATGGCGAAACCGCAGTATTCCACTCTCTTTATTGGCACGGACTTGACTCCTTGGCAAGCAAAGAAGGCGGTTTGACTTGCGGCATGAATTGCGAAGAATGCGTGACAGTGGCTGCTCCGGTTCCGATCCGATCCGATTTGCGGGGGCTTTACGGCCTACGATCAGACTTGTGGTCCATTTCGCGACCCCCGTGATTCGTCATCTCAGACGTTGCCCTTCTTTCACTGCCAGCCCAGCCACTCCTAGCCATGCTGCTGGGCGCCGGTCACCAGGAGGGCGGCCGGCGTGTTTATGCTGACATCTCTCGACGACCGCCGGTGCCCCATATACCAGAGGGCTCCCGGCATAGTTGGTTTCTCAGACAGCTTCTGACATCGTGGAGTAGATCTTCTCCAACGCGGCGTGATTTGTGGAGCGGCTTCGGTGCAACGGCAGATCCAGTTGGTTTGTTCGATAAAAATTGCACTAAACTGGATAAAAAATGCCGATTCCCAAATACCTGGCTATTCCCAAAATAATCGGTATACTGGGTACAGGTACTTATAAAAATACCTGGAATCGGTAGGTATTTATTGAGTAGGTAATTCCCAAAAATACCCCATCAACTAACTGACTGTTAAACTACTTTAGCGCTTTCTTACGATTTTCCGGCCATTTTTTATAGCTGCGCCTCTGTTCCTTTGCTATGACTAAGAAATGGTTGCGAAATAGTGGCGAAAGCTTTCTCCCTTAGTCAGGTGATCAATCAAATCTGACAGGTCGACTGGCGCTTCTGGGCTTGTTACGGCATCCCATTGCACCTGTTGTCTGGCATCCTATTCACTCCACTCCGGCTTTAGTTGGCGTTCACAAATAGGGCGATCGGATTGTATAGCTAGCGGTTGTCTGATGCAATTTACCCCACTTTTGGTTCATGTAATCGGCTGCTGTCTGAAAACTTAAGACCATCGTAAGTGGCCGCCGTTTTTGTGACTGATTCTATTTGGTCAATATCTTGGTGGGTATCCGATCCGATGTACGCCTTGCGACTTACGATCAGACCTGTGTGGTCCATTGCGCGACCCTTGTGGTTCGTCATGTGGGACGTTTCCCTTCTATCACTGCCAGCCACTCTAGTCATGCTGTTGGGCGCTAAGTACTAATAGAGTGCCTGGCGCGTTGACGTCATGGTGATGTCAGCTCCCAACGTCAGCTTGGTGCTCCCCCAGGCCTAGTCGGTTTCCATGGACAACTCCTGACGTCGTTGATCTTCTCCTCCAACGTGGCATGCTTTGGAGCGGCGGATCCAGTCGGTTCCCATTTTACCTACTCGCTGTCACCAGATTTTGGTGGCCTGGGTGGAGCTTTGTGCCGACGACTAACTGTTGCGGCGAGAAACTTGCCGCGCCGAGAGGATGAGAGCACGAGCACGCGCACAGTGGCTTTGCGGCCTAAACCACTACACCAACCGTGCCGGCCTTGGTGGGCATATTTAGTGCTCTTTTGCGTTCTGTTTTGACTCTTTTGGCATTTGTTGTGTGAGCTTGTCAAAACCGCAAGCATCAGCTGCATCGCCTGACAAACCTCAGCTCGCGAGCCCAGTTTAAAGGAAGCTTATCAGGCTTAGAAAGAAAGCTTGCGGTGCGAGCTGAACCGAAGCCAGAACGCGCTATTCAGTTCAATATGTACATGCAATATTTAAACTAAATTTGGAAATACTACGTGTTTTTTGGAGGAAAATTGTGCAATTCTATATTCGCGTTTATTTTAAGCTACAAAAACATTAAGACAAACGGCAAATTAGTGAGCTTGTTAAAACATTTGACAAAAATAGTGGAATTTTAGGCAAACATTTTGGCTACTTTCACAAAATTTTCAAATCTGAAGATTAAATATACCAAATTCGGGACGAAAAACATGCACGGTTGTTTCTGGTCAAGTTGTACTCTTAGTTTCCTGAAAAGTTAAGTAGCTATAGTAGCATACATGGGTCGCGGGGGGTCCGGGGGTTTGCCCACCCCCCCAACTTGGGCTCGACCCCCCAAACGACCCCACCCACCCACCTGAAGCCGACTTTTGTTCCTGACCTCAACCATCAAAATTTCCGCGACCCCCCAAGCAGGCAGGCCCACCCCCAAATTTTCCGATTTTGACTACCGGCCCATGTATGTATAGTAGGCTATTCCTTGGGAATCTATCGGAAGTCCGATAATATCGGAGGTTTTCCTGAAAATCAAATGTATATCGTAAGACCAGGGATGTGAGGTGGGAAAAAAACACCGGAAAAAAACTGTTTTTTTTTTCGGAAAAAAACCGGTTTTTTTCCTAAGGGTCGGAAAAAAACATAAATCGCGGAAAAAAACTCAAGCTAAAAATAGCTAATTTACGTCATTATTCGTTTAAAAAATGGACTTTTGCTATGTATAACTGGCCATACTGACTCAAAACTGTTAGAAAAACAACAAAAAAGACCAAATTTGGCATGAAAAAACAAAAATGCAAACTGCTGTAAGAAAATTTGCATATAGTATTATTTATGGAACCTGTCAGGCACTGTTTCATGCCTGTTTCGTGATTTATATCAATGTAACACGTGTATTTCTGGTCTAACAAGACTAGAGGAAGGCGCTAGAAAGCGTTAGGAATCATAAAACCAGCCTAGGATACTCAGAACTTGGGCTGGAGTTTTTTTCCGCTATTTAGGAAAAAAACCGGAAAAAAACCGGAAAAAAACTGGAAAAAAACAGGCCGAGGTTTTTTTCGGAAAAATATACAACCCTGCAAGACGCGACCGTAAAGTAAATTACACAAATTCGCGGCCCTTGCAAAAGGTGCCGAAAATTTCGTATACTTGGACACAGGGATGTGAGGTGGGAAAAAAACACCGGAAAAAAACTGTTTTTTTCCGGAAAAAAACCGGTTTTTTTCCTAAGGGTCGGAAAAAAACATAAATCGCGGAAAAAACTCATGCTAAAAATAGCTAATTTACGTCATTTTTCGTTTAAAAATGGACTTTTGCTATGTATAATAGGCCATACTGACTCAAAACTGTTAGAAAAACAACAAAAAAGACCAAATTTGGCATGAAAAAACAAAAATGCAAACTGCTGTAAGAAAATTTGCATATAGCGTTATTTATGGAACCTGTCAGGCACTGTTTTATGCCTGTTTCGTGATTTATATCAATGTAACACGTGTATTTCTGGTCTAACAAGACTGAGGAAGGCGCTAGGAAGCGTTAGGAATCATAAAACCAGCCTAGGATACTCAGAACTTGGGCTGGAGTTTTTTCCGCGATTTAGGAAAAAAACCGGAAAAAAACCGGAAAAAAACTGGAAAAAAACAGGCCGAGGTTTTTTTCGGAAAAATATACAACCCTGCTTGGACAGTAGTACCTGCCTTTTGTTTTGATTATTACTGTTGCTGTGCTGTACTTTGTCAATAAACCGCACTTGTTGAAACAGCCTGCCACTCGAGCCACAACAGTGTCGATTTTTTAGGGCGGGCAGGGCCGGGCCGAAATAGTTGAGCCCCTGCACAATGCTGTACTGTCGATTTGTTTACGTTCTTTATAAGTTTTTAGGCAACCTCCTGGATTGGGTGAGACAAAATCAGAATGGGTGACGGTGAACTGGTCAGTCCTGCAGAGTTGGGTAGGTCACCATTTTTGAACTGACATTAAAAATGTCACCCGATCGGTTTTGCACTTAATTCATTGTAGAAGGAAACAAAATCAATAAATCGGGTGAACTGAGCCCGAACCGGGGGCTCCACTGTACAGATGGCAAATATTAGGATTTTAAATATATATGTATATACGTATACAAACATACATGTAGTTGGGGGGAATGGGGGTATTTCCCCCCAGGCCAGATTTTCGGAGAAAATCCCCCCAGCCGGATTCTGGGGGGGGGAATTTTTTGAAACCCTATTTTGGGTTTGTAAACCTGCAAACAGGGTTCCAGAAGCCCTGATTAGGGTTTCAGAAGCCCAACTTGGGTTCCGGAGCCCTAGTTTGGGTTTCAAAAACCCTAAATAGGGTTCCGGAACCCTGTTTTGGGTTTCAAAAACCCTAAATAGGGTTCCGAAACCCTGTTTTCGGTTACTGAAACCCTAAATAGGGTTCCGGAACCCTAATTTGGATTACTGAAACCCTAATTTGGGTTACTGAAACCCTAATTTCGGTTACTGAAACCCTAAATAGGGCTCCGGAACCCTAATTTGGGTTACTGAAACCCTAAATTGGGTTCCAGAACCCTAATTTGGGTTTTTGGAGGGCCGAAATAGGGTTCCGGAACCCGAATTTGGGTTCCCGAAACCCTAAATAGGGTTACTGAAACCCTAAATTGCGTTCCTGAACCCTAATTTGGGTTTCTGGAGGGCCGAAATAGGGTTCCGGAACCCTAATTTGGGTTACTGAAACCCTAAATAGGGTTCTAGAACCCTAATTTGGGTTTCTGGAGGCCCAAAATAGGGTTCCGGAACCCTAATTTGGGTTTAAAAATCTCTAAAGAAGGTTCCGGAAATGCATTTTAACTGTATTATGTCGAATAAAATGGGTTTTTTTGCACGTTTTAAAGCAAAATTAGCTTTTTTTGCTCATTTTAAATTAAAAATAACGTTTTTTCCACGTTTTACAGCAAAAATAGGCTTTTAAACGGAATTTTTGCACAGGATTTTTACCAAATTTTTAGTCCTCAAAACCCTGTTTTGAGCCCAAAAATAGGTCGCTGAAACCCACTTTTGGACACCAAAAAGGTCGCTGAAACCCCCTTTGGGCATAGCCCTGAAACCCTATTTTGGATCAGAAAAATTCCGCCCCCCCCCCCAGCCGAAAACCCAGCTACATGTATGTATACAAAGTAGGCTCACATATACAGTATAGATAAAAAAAAATGTCCCATCGCTTTTTCGGCCTTCACTCAAACGTTTGGTTCTCAGTCACTTCTTTACCGATTTGGCTTAAATTTTCAGCAAAAATTAACAACATGGTTGGCAAAATATTCTGCAAGTGTGGTGCCAAAATTCCGACTCATACTGGTTTTATGACCCGAAAACTAGGAATGAGGGTGGTCCACGCAATTTTTTTTTTCGGTAATACAAGGAGTACAGTCCTGAAACTTGCAGGAATGATTGGTGTTGCTATTGGGCATAACATACTAAGCGGGCAGCCCTGTAGCTCAAAGGGCACTAAAATGGGGGAATTTCAAAAACATGAGTGAAAATCCCATAGTTAAGAAATCTGCACCTTCTAGAATCAAAGCACTGAATCTGTTGTTAATCAACATAGATTGTAGCAGGAAGTTCGACAAATAAATGAACCTGATATTTAAGCTCTGTTCCACACCATAGTAACCATCCCTGCAGCGTTTTTTGAAAATTGAAAATCTTTAGAATCGTCATTTTGCCGGTTTTATGAAGAAAAGTCATATTTCGTCATGTTTTTGAAATTCCCCTATTTTAGTGCCCTTTGAGCTACACGGCTGCCCGCTTAGTATGTTATGCCCAATAGCAACAACAATCATTCCTGCAGGTTTCAGGACTGTACTCCTTGTATTACCGAAAAAAAATTAAATTTGCGTGGACCACCCTCATTCCTAGTTTTCGGGTCATAAAACCAGTATGAGTCGGAATTTTGGCACTAAACTTGCAGAATATTTAGCCAACCATGTTGTTAATTTTTGCTGTAAATTTGAGCCAAATCGGTAAAGAAATGACTGAGAACGAAACGTTTGAGTGAAGGCCGAAAAAGCGATGGGACATTTTTTTTATCTATACTGTATGTATACAAATATGCATTAGAAATATCCTGCAAATATGCACTAGAAATAATATGCAAACGGGAAATATACAAACCGTTTGCATATTACGTTCGTTTGCATATGTATAAAACATATAGGAAAATTCGATATTGCATATGTATATATACATATGTATCAACTAAAAACAATTTATAGTATACAAGCAAGGTACGTACCTATATGTACATGTATGTATATACAGACAACTGAACTCCACTGTTGTCTGCGTCTGTGGTGTAGTGGTAGCAACTCAGTCTGCCATGCACCCAGCGTTAGACACATAGTAGGGGTTCGTCCCCGGTGATTGCCTCGCATGTGGCCCTTTATGGGTTCTTTACTGCTTTGTCCGGTGTTCATATGCGTTGTAATAAACCTTTAATAAACCTATAAACTGTTGTAAAAATTATCTAACGCTTGTTTGTGCTATAACAGGTCAAACATAAATTTCAGCGGCTGTCTGCGAAAGCATCAACAATGTATTCATTGGAATAGTTGAAAATCGAGCAGAAATTGATGGAAAGTCGCCGCTTAACGCTCTACCCCACATATTAAACGGACTGCCGAAACTGCCAGCAGACATATATTCGGGCATTGTGAATTTGCTGAAGTTTGTTGCTATCGATGGAATAAGTCGTACATCGCAGGAACTGTGCGATCTGCTTTATACAAAGGTCGAGCTCTCCATAGATGACAGGAGCCACTTGGGTACCAACTATTGGATTTAAAATCTTGTCCCTGTAAAGCCCGTTCGTTCGTTCGTTCGTTCATTCATTCGTTCATTCATTCGTTCATTTGTTTGTTCATTTGTTCGTTTGTTCGTTTGTTCATTCATTCGTTTGTTCATTCATTTGTTCATTCGTTCGTTTGTTCGTTCGTTTGTTCATTCGTTTGTTTGTTCATTCGTTCGTTTGTTCGTTCATTCGTTCATTTGTTCATTCGTTCGTTTGTTCATTCATTTGTTCGTTTGTTTGTTCATTCGTTTGTTCATTCATTCGTTCATTCATTCGTTTGTTCGTTCATTCGTTCATTCGTTCATTCATTCGTTCATTCATTTGTTCATTCGTTTGTTCATTCATTCATTCGTTTGTTCGTTCATTCGTTCATTCGTTCGTTCGTTCATTCATTCATTCGTTTGTTCATTCGTTCGTTTGTTCATTCATTTGTTCGTTCATTCGTTCATTCATTCATTCGTTCGTTCGTTCGTTCGTTCATTCGTTCATTCATTCGTTCGTTCATTCATTCGTTCGTTCGTTCGTTCGTTCGTTCGTTCATTCATTCGTTCATTCGTTCATTCGTTCGTTTGTTCATTCATTCGTTCGTTCGTTCGTTCGTTCATTCATTCATTCATTCATTCATTCATTCATTCATTCATTCATTCGTTCGTTTGTTCGTTCGTTCGTTCGTTCGTTCGTTCGTTCGTTCGTTCGTTCGTTCGTTCGTTCGTTCGTTCGTTCGTTCGTTCGTTCGTTCGTTCGTTCGTTCATTTGTTCATTCGTTCATTCGTTCGTTCGTTCGTTTGTTCATTCGTTTGTTCGTTCGTTCGTTCGTTCGTTCATTCGTTCGTTCGTTCGTTCATTCGTTCGTTTGTTCGTTCATTCGTTCGTTCGTTTGTTCGTTCATTCATTCATTCATTCGTTCGTTTGTTCGTTCATTCGTTCGTTCGTTCGTTCATTCATTCATTCATTTGTTTGTTCGTTCGTTCGTTCCATTACAGCCTAAGTTGGGTGAGGACAGACATACCCCCTGGACTCTGTACTGTATGGTATGGTTATTTCCTCTGAAGTTATCAAAGTACAGTGTATATGAATGAGATGGGCTGTGTATATAAACTGACTGCTCACACGTTCTTTTGTTTCTTACTGTATCTAAGTTCAGACAACTTACTCATGCGGCAGAAAGAGTGTCTACAACAGGGCTATCAAAAGTTGAACAGTGCCATTGAGAAGTTTCGTTCCTCAACAAACGATGACGCCGATTCTAAAAAAGCTAAATTGGAGGAAGCTGACTCATATCTAAACGCGGCACTCATACACTACGATATCTTCTGGGAGATCAATGACGAATATTGGTATGTACTGTTGCTAAGTAAATTTATTTGAAATATAATTTAATTATAATTTACTTACCAAACAATTTACTTGTATTAGTAAATTTCTAAAAATATACTTAAAATTATACTTATAATTTACTTAAGGCAGAAATTCAATTTTAATATAACTAAAATTATAATTTACTTACCATACAATTTACTTGTATTAGTAAATTTCTAAAAAGTATAATTAAAATTATAATTATAATTTAGTTAGCAATACTGTTTCCCAGTTAATTTATTTTCTAATTAACTTGCTATTAACTTGCTTGTACCTGTCCGGAATTTTATTTACTAGCTATTTACTTGCTAGACACCGCAATTTCAAATTTAATTTGTTATTAACTTGTTATTTGCTAGAAATTTGCTATCTATTTGCTATCAATTTGCTAGAATTTGCTACAAATATTTTTCTCAACCAAATTATGCCTGCGAGATTTTCCGATTATAAGACCACCATAGTTATTATATGATCATAGGTTTCAAAAGGGCGTGAAAAGTCACCCATTTGGGCATTTTCCTATTTGTGTTATTAAAGTGGAAAGCTCTGGTACCGTTTAAAATCGAAAGTATACATTGTATCTCAACTTCAACAAGCTGAACAAGCAACAGGAGGAAGATAAGCACACAGCAAGAATTTTCTCTAACTTTATCTATGACATGAACACATTCAGTAGTTTTCTATTTGCCGAATCTACTGTCACCTTATAGAGACTGAATTTTGTCCATACGTACTTGGCTATAACCCTACTTTAGCTATATGCGCAGCGCAACCAACCTTGGATATACAGTATATTATGGCAGCACATCTGGTCTCAGGTCAAGTTGGGATAATGGATGAATATGTCTGAGGCTAAAATTCCTAGTAAATTCCTAGCAAATTTCTCACTCCCTCAATCCGAAATAAACTAGCTATTTATTTGCTAGGCGGCCCTTTGCCCGAAATTAACTTGCTAGGAATTTGCTATTTGCTACCCGATTTGGCCCAAAAATAAATAAACTTGCTGTTTGTTATTAACTTGCTGGGAAACAGTAGTTAGCAACAGTAGTATGTAACCAAAGGCGTTTGCTACGATAATGACACGTTGGTCGGTTGTGGTTTGCAGGCGCGTGTGTGTGGATCGGCAATGCACGGTGCCCAGTGTAGTGTAGCGGAGACGGCAAGACCGACCGGGGTTTTATGTTAACAATAAAGTAACAGGGTAATAGTAGGCACGGCAGACACTAACGCACAGACTAACTAATCTGACAGGGCAGCGCAGTCGGCCGACCTGCCAGTTACGGCTAAAGTCTATTACAACTCAGGGGTGATAGCCAGGTAAATCACCACTGCATGCAAATACCCAATCACACCTGAAACGTGCATGCACAACTACAATACGTACGCACTCACACGACACCACCCCCCTCCTTTAAGAAAGAGGCGGTGTGCCGGCAGAAAGATAGAATAGCACAAGTCTTCACAACAACGTATCACAAATCGTAGGTCAATCGATGGGGTTTCTTGATCTGCTGCCGGTCTCTCAGGTTGTAACGTTGTTGTGGCGGCGTGTAGAATGGCGTGGCTAACTGAGCCTGTTGCTGAGGTGGCAATTGAGGGGGAGTCTGCTGCCCACCTCCAGCTTGTCTGTTTGGTCTGACCATTTGCAACATGTCTTCATCATCTGATGGGCTACTGGTAATAGGCATAATGGCGCTTGCAACGGCGAGCATTGACAACTTGCCCATCTTCTAGATGGTAGGTCCAAAAGCCAAGGACTTCCAAAATCCTCAGAGGCAAAGTGTAAGGTGACTGGCCCTTTCTGACTTGCACGGCTGGTCTTCTTACACGGACCTTTTCTCCCCTCCGATATGGCCCAGGGTAGTACAGCTTGCCAATTAGCTGTCTGTCCACTGCTGGCTCCCGTGATTGCGATTGAGGTTTTCTGACCATGTCTGGCATAGATTTTGCAGTCGGCTTTGGGAACTGGAATGGCAGGCGGGCTGCCCATCCAAAGAGCAGCTCAGATGGACTCTTCCCTTGGGTGGTTGGTGTAGCCCTGTAGCTAGCCAGGAAATCGAGCATGGCGGCATCCCAGACTACTGTTGGCAAAATATTGAATTTGTGGAATACATAACATATACATATACATATATCTATATGTTTCCCGGTGACGAATACATATACATAATATCTATATGTATTTTTTCAAAAAATATGTACATAAAATACATATTATACATATTTTTTCAAAGCCAGGTTTTAAGTTGAAAAATGCTGCTAAAAGAGTTGTTTGTGACTGAAATTAGAAAGGGTCCACGCTTGGACCTGATTAAGAAAAAAGAAAGAAAGAAACTTTTACTTCCCAGACAATGTACATACAGTACGTACAAACAGTATCACAATAAACTGTACAGTGCATATCTTAATGACAAGGGAAGAAGGACTGAGTTAGCTCAAGGCTATTTTATAACTCAGCCCTATCGGTTAGTAAAACGCGATAAATTTATGAGACTGACTGCCTCTTTAAAGGATTTTGAAGAACGAGAGTAAAAAAAATAGCATGAAATACGAGTAGCATGAAATTGATTCAGTGCGTCAGTCAAATTAGCAATAATTTCCACATTTAAGTTCTGTTAAAAATCCTCCACATACAGTCAGTCTTTTTCTGTATGGGGGAGACCTGTGTAATGAATCTAAATAATTTGAAAATCTAAATGTTCCCTCATTAGAACTCCTTTTGGTTGCCTCGCACCACTTTCCACGGCTATGGTATTACTCAATTAAAACACCAAATCTGTGGTTTTTCTACCACTGGAGCAAATTCAGACATTGGTATCCTAAGAAAATGTAATTTCATGCTATGGATGGCAGGCTGAGACTTGAAAATGCAGCATTTCACCAGAAATTCAATATGTATTTTCAAATATGTATTTTAAATACATAGTGGCCTCAGAATACATATACATAAACATATTCTCTGAGGAATACATAAACATATACATATACATATATGTATTCCAAAAATAATACATAATATGTATTTTTTACATATACATATACATATATGTATTCC